>OX596181.1:429971-470078 GCA_951394245.1 Cyclophora punctaria
TGTGATTGTGAATACTATTATTTTTGACTAACCTATCGTATTCTACTGCTGAGCAAAGATCAGAGTTGATATCTAGTCGTCGTTATTCAAGGCCCATTGTGACCAGCTGGGCTCAAAATCATTAAGATCATCTCTCCACAGTTTTCGTGGTCTGCTATGCCAGCAGACCGCACTCCGCACGTATATTATAATACCCGTGTTAAGTAAAAATAAAAATATATATTTAATTATATTTTATTACTATTTATTTTATACATTTTTAGGCTATACACTCGTTCTATAGAATCTAAGTAACTGAATCCTAGAAGATGATATTATTAATAATGGCACCACAATAACCGATATTTCACCCATTCTGTTACCACAACACTAAACCCAACAAGAGAAATATGATCTCACACGCGAAGGCGCTCAAAAAAAACCAATTGATTTAAATTAATTTATTTAAAAAATGAAAAATTACAATTAAACTATAATTAATTATTGCCTAAGAGATGTAATAGTGATCGAGGTTGGATCAAGATTGCCCCTCCTTCGGTTGCGTAGTCTGACGATGCCTCGTGTGCAGCGTCAGTCTTCTTCCACGTAGAAGACTTGTCCTAGATTCGTGTGCAGCGTCGGTGTTCTTACTCGTGGAAGGCTTGTTCTAGTTTTCGGGCGGAGTTGGCGTTCTACGTATAGCCGTATGTAACACCTCCCCCATCAAATCAGCGACTATTTTTGAAGATTGTGAGAAAATGTCGCTGTCAGGTTCTTGTTATCTCGGGGAGTTCTTGATTTAGCCTCTTGTGGTGCAGAGGTCACAGCGTAGACATGCTGACCCTCGGTTACTTCCTCTGGTTGTCTGGATTGCACGAACTTGCGCCATAGTATGAGGCTGCAAAGTATGAGTGCACCGATTAATATACTATAAAATGGGATGGTGGTATGGTATATAGTAGAGTGATCCTTTATAGAGGGTTGTATAATCCTGTCCTGGATGTTGTGCAGCTTCCGCAGGTCTATAGTATCTATCTGCAGATGCGGAGTAGGTGAAGTCTGGATAATGGTGTCCGTTATATTGGTTATCTTCATAGGCTGTCCCTCTATGCGGTCGTTCGCGTTGATTATAGTGAATTGGCTGGTTTTTAATTTGCAGTTATGTGGTATGGTGACGAGGTAGCTACCGGTGAGAGTAATGGCTTCATCTCGTTCGCATGTGAGTCTTATTTGAGTCGGCTTCGGCAGGACGATGGCGTAGTGGCGGTCATCTAGTTTCTCCATGGCTGGTCGCGTCAGATGGATGCTGGTTCTCTCGCAGGATGTCGACTCCGGCTTGCCTTCGATGATGTCGCATATGCAGTCTGTTTGTTCACGCAGGTGGTTGTTGTACCTTTCTTCACAGATGTACCGCGTGTCAAACTTCGGGCATTCAGCCGCAATGTACAAATGAAAATTCTCAGTGATTGCTAGGAAGGGTGAAGGGGGTAGGATAGTTTGGTCATTCCTATTAGGTACTACTGTTAATCTATACAAGGAGAAAGTGAGTGGGGACACCACAGGAAAACGAAAGACAAATACTAACTGGTTATCATTAAAGTATGACGCTGGTTTTATAATATTATAATATTCTCTGAGTTCTAAATCGATAATATGTTCTTTACCATAAAGTGTTGTCAGTTTATTTAACATATTGGCTAATACTTTAGTACCTATCATAGAGTGATGGGTGCGCATGTCGTTACAAAATGTTATTGCGTTTTCTAACCTGGTTAATTCGCCTAATATGTCATTTACGTTATTATTAATTATGGCTAATATCTGAGCGAATTTAGCATATTTCAAAAGTGCTGTTTCAGCGTATGCATTTGCATTAAGTAATATATTTAAAGTTTTATTAAATTTTATTTGATTATCTACTATTTGTGCAATAATTTTTGTATGCTCATTATTTAGCTCTTTACTAAGGCTAATATGATGATTTTGTTCTGAAATAATTTGTTCTTGATTAGTTTTTAATATACTAAGGGCTTTATTATATCTAAGTGCATCGTTATAATCTAAGTTACCTGTAATGCCTTTAATAACAGATCCGAGTCCGTTAACCAGACCTCTTTTGAAACGATTAGGCTCTAAACTCCTTAACATAGATGAAGCTTCGGTTAGATGGTTATTTAGTTGATAAATCTGTAATTCGTAAAGTGCAAAGGTGTTATTGTCTAATCTAGTCTCCAACTCAGTTAGTTGAGTTCTCACGGAATTAATATTGTCATTGATTGGTTTTAGTTCAATGTATTGTAGGAAGGAATGGTATTGGGTAGTAAGTCGCATAGGTCCTAGTTTAAAAGGTAAAAGTCCCGGTCCATCTTGTAGTCCTTCAAGTTTTATCTCTTGAGCTTGTGCCAGGCTGATCGTCAGAGTCCATATTCCCCTGTAACAATTTGGGAGTCCGTTTAAGTCTGGATTTAGCTACAGGACCTTTCTTTTTGGAAGTGTAGATATGTATTGGTAGGTCAGCTAAAACGGTGTCATGTGTGTATCGGGGAGCGAGCTTAGATCTGCTAGCGCAAGGGTTTTTAATAAAAACCTGCTGTTGGGGTTGGTATTCCACTTCCGGTTCGCGGGATTTATTGCGGTTTTCAATTATAGAGGTTCTATTAGCAAGCGAGGTCTCATTGATAAGTTCGTATACCCTTTTCATGCGATCTCTGTGTGTATCTGCGTATTGTTGTAACAAATGTTTCGTAAGGTCAATGTCGGTGGAATCGCGTGGGTCGGTATGTCCTATTATAAGGTCGTAAGGTCTGCACTTTGTGAATGAATGGACTGAACTGTTATATGCGATAATAGCATAAGGCATTAAGTTAGAGACAGGTTCGCCTTTTTGGGTTAGTCTTAAAATACGGAGATGTTCCAAGATGGTGGAGTGAAAGCGTTCTATATTACCGTTAGCATTGGGTGAGTGGGCTAGTGTTTGGTGATGAATTATTTTATGAGTTTTACAAAATTCCAAAAAGATTTGATTAGTAAATTCGGTGCCCTGGTCGGTTATTATGGTTAAGGGCAACCCATGATGTGTACTAAAAGTTAATAATGATTGTACTATGCTTATGGCAGTTCCATCTCGTAGCAGATATGCTTGACCGTATTTTGAGAAAACGTCAATGATGGTGACATATTTCTCGCTGTTGACAGTGAAGCTGTCCATATGCACTATCTCAAAGGGTCTTGTAGCAGGCGGTACAATGTTGAATTTAGGCCGTATAGGGTGTCTGTCGTATTTGGCTTGGCCGCAGATAGTACATTCATTGATGAACTTTGTGATCTGCTCCTTCATCTTAGGCCAATAGTACTTCTGAGATAAGGACAGATGGCATTCGTTAATACCACGATGGTTGGTTCTTCCCTCGTGATAATGGCGGATAATGTCCTGTTGTTTAAGGTATTCTTTAACATTCTCTAGTTCCTTTTTACACATTACCAGATTCATAGATGAACTTACAAACTTATTTTGAATGATGGGAATGATCTTATAGAAAGCAAGGGGTGGATGAATGAGAATAGCAGTTTTAATTTTAGGGTTCACATATTCTTTTATAGCATTAACTACTTCCTTTTTTAAATCTGTACTTGACAACTGAATGGATGTTCGAGTGTGAGTTTCAAACGGTTTACTGACTGTGGGTCGTTTCTTTAATTCACCAACTACTGTCAAAACTAATTGTCTGTGGAACTTGTTGAGAGGGTCATCTGTTATAGGAATTTCAAGTATTGGGTGTTCGGTCGCAGTATGTGCAGTCTGAGTGTCTGAATTGTCAGGGGTGTCCGGTTTTTCACTGTCTAAATTAACAATCATAGAGTCAGCTTCCTCATTGTTGATCTCGATACGGGAGAGGGCATCAGCGTTTGTATTAATTTTCCCTTTTTTATAAAGAACTTCAAAATCATACTCGCTGAGTTTTAATCTCCATCTGGTTAACCTTGAACTGGGTTCTTTGAGACTCATAACCCATTGGAGTGGTTTATGGTCAGTTACGATTTTGAATTTCCTTCCAAAAAGGTAAGGGCGGAAGTACTTAGTCGCCCATACGATAGCCAGTAGCTCTTTCTCGATAGTGCTGTAATTAACCTCGCTCTCATTAAGTGTACGAGAAGCGAACGCTATAGGTTTATCCGCACCAATTATACCCTGAGAAAGAACTGCTCCTATTGCAAAGTTGGATGCGTCAGTGGTTAGGACAAATTCCTTGGTAAAGTCTGGGTATTTTAATATCGGGTCATTAGTTAACAGAGTCTTACATTTTTCAAAGCAGTCTATATAAGTCGAGTCAAAGTTAATACGTTTTCCTTTCTTTAGGCATTGTGTCAAGGGCTTTGTTATTCGAGCAAAATCGGGTATGAATTTCCGGTAATAGCCAAGAAGGCCTAAAAATTGTTTTATCTCTTTTGGAGTCTTTGGTAAAGGGTATTTTTGTATGGCAACTATTTTATCTGGATTAGGTTTGATACCTTCAGTGCTGATAATGTGACCTAAGTATGCTGTCTCGAGTTTGAGGAACTCTGACTTATCTAACTGGATTTTGAAGTTAGATTCGCGAAGTCTTTGGAACACTTTCTCTAAATTAATCATATGTTCTTGTAGAGATGTTGAGAATATGATAATATCATCCAAATAGACAAGACAGATGACATTTTGGAGCCCTTTCAGCACGTTATCCATCACTCTTTGAAAGGTTGATGGTGAGTTTTTGAGTCCCATCGGCATTCTCAAAAATTCAAAGTGTCCATGTTCCACATTAAAAGCTGTTTTTGGGATGTCTTCAGGGTCCATCTCTACCTGGTAAAATCCAGATGCAAGGTCTAAAGTCGTGAAGTATTGACACTTGCCTAATTTGTCGAGAACGTCTGTTATGTTAGGTATGGGGTATTTGTCGTTGATAGTCTTTTCATTAAGTTTCCTAAAGTCAACGACTAGACGCCATTTTTGCTTTCCGGATGCGTCTACCTTCTTTGGGACGACCCAAATAGGAGAGCTCCATGCAGACTCCGAAGGTCTGATTATACCCTGTTCCAACATCTTATCAATTTGGCTACTAACTTCCTCCCGATGGATGAAAGGATACCGATAACTTTTGGTGTAAATTGGTATGGTATCGGTTGTTCTGATTCGGTGTTTTATTCTATTCGTAAAAGTTAATGGTTCGCCCTCTATATAAAAAACGTCAGAATATTTAGAACAAAGTGTAACTAAGTTACCTTTTTCCTCTTCGTTAAGATGGTCTGTGCGTAAACGGGAGATAACATCTGCAGTACGCGGGGACAAGTAATCATCGTGCCTGCATTCCGCGTTAAACATAATAGCTTGGGTAGTTTGATCTAAAGAAAATATTACGTCATTCTCAGAGGGGTTAACAACTTCGACTATACCTCGACCATTTCTGACAGTGGTTAAACATTCGACAATAGAGCAATTGCAAAGGATTTGTTCTTCTACTATGACCTCGCCATCCGGGGCGTTAATTGGAATATTAATTAATTTAGAGCTTTTCGCAGGCAGGACGTCTTCGTAAAAGTTTAGGTTTCTAGAGTTGTACATAAGGATGTCGTTAATTGAATGTTTAGTTATAAGTTTTAAATTCTTGAGGTCTAATTTAGCCTCCCATCTAGTAAGCAAGTCCATGCCAATCAAACCATCAAATCTATCATGAAATTTATATACGAAAAGTTTCAAATGTTCTGGATCGTTAAACTCCTCAAAGCAGGGTAAATTAACCGAATAGTCATTTCTGCTTGTAGCGTGGACATTAGTGACCTCAAAGGGGTCATAATTGAGGGGTATGTCGGGAAAGAATTTACTTATTGCTTCCGGACTAATAAACGACTGATTCGCGCCAGTATCTACAAGTAAATTTAAAGGAGGATTTGAAATTCTAATGTACGGCAATTGGCGTTGAGTTTGAAGGTTAACTTCTATTTTGATCTGTTTAACTTCGATCCCGGGGGAAAATCCTGACTGGTGGAAGGCATTTGGTCGTTGTCAGTCGAGGTCCTTACATCTGGGATAATTTCGGTGTCCGTTCCGTCGGGGACCGGACAGTCGTAGTAACCTACAGGTTCATTGTAAGCTACAGAGTCATTGATGTACTCTAGACACTGATAAGGGTCGTAATACTCATAGTCATAAGTAAAGTCAGGTTGGTAATAGTAATCGTAAGGCGCACACTCGTTTACGTTAACATCGCGTTGCCTAAAGTAGTTCGAGGGTGGAGGATTGCCTTGTTTAGCCCAATTCCATGTGTTAGTACCCATTAATGGTTTCGCAACAAAGTTACTTACCCCGCTCATAGGCTTTGGGCCTTGGTGAGCTGGTTGTTCCCCGGGTGGCTTCCGGAATGGTCCATCGCGTTGAGCGTAACCCGGCGGGGGTGCAGAGAACATCTGCTGGGTGCGTGACGGCGTGCGGGGGTGGTTGAAAGCTAGTGGTGGCCTAAATTGTGTCGGCGGCGGCCGATACAGTACCTGTTGTCGGGCGGGGCCCGGCGTGCTGGGCATAGTAAACGGCTTAAAGGCTGGTACCTGCATTTTAAACCCTTGAGGAAGTCGGTCCGGTAGTTGAGGTCTAACATTGTCGTTGCGTCCTTGCAGATACAGAGTATTCATTTCTTCATGAACAAACTCTAATGCCTTTTCGATAGTCTCGGGGCGCATGCATCGAATACGTGATCCCAAGGGATCTTTTAGCCCGCGCAGATAAGCTTGGAGTGTTAGTTTTTTATAAAGGTCCCGCTTAGCGTCTATGGTGGTCTGTAAGCTTTCGTGTAGTGCGACGTATGTCATGATGGTGCTGAATAAATTTTGACAACGCTCGTAAAATTCTTGGGGCGTGCCTGGGCCCTGGGTGAGTAGAGCCAGATCGTTATACAGAGCGGTCTCGTTTCTCTGGTCGGCAAAGTTATTAATAAGAGCATTACGAATGCCTATCCAATCGTTAGGGATGCCGTTCGCATTGATAAGGCGAGCAGCGGGTCCCGTGACCTTATTCAAAATCCCGTTTAGTAGCCCTAAGTTAACGAGGTCGTTTCCCTCTTGTGCATATTGTGAAACTAACTCGTCACATAAACGAATAAATCGTGGTAACACATTACAGTTCCCGTCAAAGTCGGGGACTAGGCGGAGGGCCTTACAAATGTTATCTAGTTCACTCATTTTGTCTTGTTCGCTCACTAATCTACGTGTACTATCTAAAGCTATTTGTCTATTACTTATTTTAGAATAACTAGATTTCCTTTTTTGAAAAATCTTGGAATATTACACTTACAATGACACCAAAATTGACCCACGAAAGGGTTGGGAAATACAATTAGATAATTAATGATTACAGGATTAAGGAAAGCAAGCGATCACTAGAAAATTCAGTGTACTTACAGTATTTTCCACATTGGTTCCCGTTGAGCGGTATCTATGTTCGGATAGTAACGCGCGGAGTCCGTTGAGGTCCAGAGTTTTCCCGGTGAGACGTTGAAGGTCGATCGGAGCGCGACGCGACGCGATTTTGGCGATATGCGTATCGCGATCCAACCCAGGAAATCCTACCGACTGCGCCAAATATGATCTCACACGCGAAGGCGCTCAAAAAAAACCAATTGATTTAAATTAATTTATTTAAAAAATGAAAAATTACAATTAAACTATAATTAATTATTGCCTAAGAGATGTAATAGTGATCGAGGTTGGATCAAGATTGCCCCTCCTTCGGTTGCGTAGTCTGACGATGCCTCGTGTGCAGCGTCAGTCTTCTTCCACGTAGAAGACTTGTCCTAGATTCGTGTGCAGCGTCGGTGTTCTTACTCGTGGAAGGCTTGTTCTAGTTTTCGGGCGGAGTTGGCGTTCTACGTATAGCCGTATGTAACAAGAGTAAAACAATCGCCGCGGACTCAAAGCTCCGCTTCGTCCAATTCAAAAATTAATTTCCCTTCCCAAGTTTAATCACTCCCATATTTCTCGCGATACTTTATTTATCATAATAAGGGAGGGCTGGCAGATCTGGCATAGTATTATCATTAAGCCATGACATACAATTTTCCCTAAAATACCCTTTTGTGAGCCTCTCGAAAGGGTAAAAACCCTCCGAAGAACTTCGTATAATGAAGTCAAAGAGTGAGTAAATTAAAATTTATTGTGTACTTTACCGATTGTCGCTGCGAACGTGTTATTTAGATTTTACGGCGGAATCGTTGCTCTTGGGAATGACTCTGTTCTTATACTTAATAGAATTGATTGTAAGTTCTTAAATGACACGTCATTTCGTACTAATACATGAATGTTTGACTATGCGATGTTAGATCTCGATCTCGATGGCATGTAACATTGTCGTTCCCTGTAATTTCAATGGTTAAACCATATCGGAGGCCTTTGGGCGGTTTAAAAACACCAGTGTTGGACACTATTATACTCGAAATAACAATGAAAATGCTAAATGTTAAAATTAACCTAAATTTTGGTAAAGATAATATTGGTAGAACTTTGAATTTGTGACGTATACATGATGTCTGATAGAAATTGTCTAATAAATATATACACAAGGCTGCCTAGAATCAAGTTTATTACAGAATAAAGTTAAACCTATCTATGAGTCTTGTCTGTACGCACAGCTCGGGACAAGTATTAATAGAGCAAAACACAGGCTGTTATAACTATAGTCTGTACGCTTAACATTATTTCCTACGCAAACATTTCCATAAAAATCCAGTTAATATAAATATAAACTTAGATAATAATTTTATATTACGCACATAGATTATTCTGTAGCTTAATAACGGAAGAAATCCCTTCGTTATGAAGAACGACTATTTTATACGAGATTCCCGAAATATGGTCGGAGGAGAGGTTTGTATTCAAATTAGTGGCGTTTCATATTGTGTAACAAGTTTATTATCTTAGACCTTAATAGGTATTAACGGAGATTTGTTAAGATGGATGTGTGCTGGCGTGGGATACCTACTAAAGAGTGTGTTTGCATACTCGTATAAGCGGAGCGGTGCTGTGCGGAGGTCAATTGACTAATCAGACCGCGTTACAATGCGTTGATAGTGTCAATGCGTTGTTTGACAATCCCAATACGCTGTGATTGGAAAATCAATCTCCGCACCGCTCGCACCCGAAACGCACCCTAAGGATGACATAACCAAACTTGTGCTATACTACATTGATATGATTGGTGGATACTAAATGTAGCATAGGAATATAGCATAACACACTAAAATATATCAGCATAATAATATTGGTAATAATAGGTACCTTTAAATAGTAGGTACTCTAAGAAAAGTGGCTCCGCCATCGCTTGCTTTCTATTCTCTTGTCTACTGTTAAAATGTATGGGAATGTGTTCATTCATTCATTCCTTTATTAATTCAATAAGGCCATCCTTCACATTCTGGTAAGGGGTATTTTAACTGAAATTGTAAACACTTAACAAAAATAATATTTCAGGTTTATTATTAGTATGAGCAATATTCTAGGTATTCGCCGAAGTTCGCAAGTGATTTGTATTGACGTGGAATGTGAAAGACAATTTATTGTTGGAAGCCTGTTGAACTTAACAGCTTTCTACGTCCGGAACACAATAAATGTGTGTATTGATGTGAAAGAAATATTAGGAACATAAGGCGTCTTGCCGACTGCGCATAAAAACACGCTACGCACTTAGCTACGAGTTTGGACAAGCTACGTACGTAGCGCTACGCACGTAGCTACGTAGTATCGATGCTTTTGTAAGATAATTTGGATCTATCATGATATGTGATATCTTGGGAAGGTGATAATAAGATGGCGTTTGATTAACCTAAATCTACAGGTACACAGCTAGTGACGTTGCTTTGTTTCGGTTAATAAGAAATTGCCTAATATCATTATCATCATGTCAACCGTAGGACATTCACTGCGGAATATAGGCCTCCCTCATTGATCTCTAATTCGGTTGGAAGCGACCTGCATCCACCGCGATCCTGCAGCCTTCACCAGATCATCAGACCACCTTGTTGGTGAACGTCCCACGCTGCGCCTTCTAGTCGGCGGTCTCCACTCGAGAACATTTAATAATGCCTATATAAAGTTTGTTTTAACCATTTTCTATTTCAGACCTTTAATTTAAGTGTCAAAATCAATTCGATGTAAGAACTAACTGACAGGGTTAAGGTTGCATTTCTCATTATTGATATATACAAAATGATCTTTATCAATAAACACAAAAAGGTATGAAGATACACTTCCTCTGCGACCAAGTTGAAATGTGACTGAAATTTGCGTAGCGTAGCTATCGCAGTGTGTGTTCGCCCTAAGTATACCATAAGTTAGACTTCCACGAACTAATTTCGCCCGCCATATCAATTTACATTCCTTGTATTGAGCATTGAAATTGGCAGAATCCATTCGATACACTCGCTCAAAGAAATAAGAGTTCAATGTTACAAGAAACATAATTACATGCTTTCATAAAAGAAACTCCGACATTATGAATCAAACTATTCTAACTTTCTTTGCCTTATTGAATAATATTACAATATTTTATTATCAGACATATTGGTATTAAACTAATATTTTTTATAAATAATCGTACCGTCACTAATATATTGAAATAATTGTATTACAAAACATGAGTAGATGAAAGTACTAATTAAACGAACGTAACGAAGTCCCCGACGAAAACCTTAATTATGATATTACGTGGGGTTTGGTTTTACTTAGAGCAATCACTGACATTTAAAGAATAGAATATTTAACAGTGCTCGTGTGCAATAGACAGAAGAAGAGATATATGGATAATAGATAAAACAATGTGAACTGTCAGCAATGGGTCTGTGTGACACCTTTCATACAAAAATAAGGAATACAGCGTCACGTGACCCGCACCCGCGATATGTGTGTCTTTTGCTTAAGTTTCGAGTACATAGACGCAGAACTTAGCAACGGCAATCAGATCAATTCAATTCAATTCAATTCATTTATTTATATAAAATGTAATTACATTATATTTGGCTCAGTTATCAAGACATCACCTCCCATACTAGTATAAACTGTGTCACGGAAAGGTGATACCTCTCAAACCGAGCAACAATAAAATATAGCTTACATTCTACTTTATATAAATACCTTACAAACTAACATATATACATTTATAACTATAACTATGGTCAGGGTTTATTCATCGATCGATTTGCTTCCCTGAAGCGGCGATATACGACTCCTGTGGGCCAAAAGTCTGGAGAGAAAAACATTGTCTTGTACTTCGCAGGCACTTGAAGAACATACGACTTGAATGTCGTTTCTCTCGTTGACTCCAGGCGCCGCAGGTTGAGCCGTATAGTATCCTTTGTCCAGAAACAGACCCTCTGCTGCACATATTTTAGGACGTCTTCGCCTGCGGTGTTAGAGTCCAATCTTGAAATGTACAGCGAAACAGTTGGCTCCACAACACGGAGAGTGACCTCTGTTGCTGAAGCCGCGGCGGTACCTCTTCGGTTGCGAGACGGTTTCGGTCGTCGTTTCTTCTCCACCAGGGTGAAGCCGTCCACGTCGACTTTTCTCGCTCCGTTTCCCTTCGACGCAACCACACAGTTATCCTCAGCAGCGGATACCTGCCAAGGTTTTGGTAGCGGCTGGCGGAACGCTTGCGCATAACTCTTCAGGACACGTGGAGCAGACGAAGGCGCAGCAGGCACGTGTGTCGGTAGAGGTGCCGGGGGGGCCGACGTCATCGGGGCCAGGCGGTCGTTCACTTGTGCATCGGTGTTGTTGACCGCGTTGATTGTGCTGACCGGCGAATTTTGCATATTCTTTGCACCGCGTCGCACGTTCACGTTACGTGCTGACTGCGGTGATATCGACGTCATTGGCTTATGTCGCAATGCCGCTAGCTCGGTCCTTAATTCGGCGACCACGCGTTCTGACACCTCCAGCTTGCCTTGAATGGCGGTGACCTCAGCTCTAAGGAGCGAAAAATCTCGCACTAAGTCCTTAAGATCAATCTCACCCAGAGCCACGGAGTGCAGGAAATCTGTCTGATAAGTAATTGCCATTTTAAAGGTGGCAAAAACGTTAATTCACTCTAACATCGAGTCAGCAGTTGCGACACGACTGCTCGTGTTGACGGCACAAACGCGAATCGACTGAAGCTAGGTGGAGATCCGTCGCTAAACAGTAAGCAAGGCTCACAGCACAACCTGTATTGTACACCTTTGTAGAGCAACTCTCCCACACTGGTATTAATCTTTCAACTCTCTCTCAGTGTGGCCACACCCCGTCCTACGAGCCTACACACGACACATAACATTCTCGTCTTCTGTAATTTACTGTTTTACTTATTCTTGTTATGTCCCCGCTGCCACCCGCGGAATTAACTTCATGATTATATTACATTCAGCGTTGTAACTCTAGCTTCTTTTATGCACTTATCAGTTATCAATTAACAATATAAAGCTGTATATTAATATCGATTTTGGTATAAGGTTAAAGGTTACTTCTTGCACTTAATCATATATAAGAAAAGTCACTTGATAAGCAAAATATTACAAATATGCCCAGTGCCGCAGTGCCCCGCGGTTTTACCCGTGTGGCCCCCGCTAGAATTTCGGGATGAAAAATAGTCTAAAACCTACCCGTTGAATGTGTCTATCCATAGAAAAAATTGTTAATCAATTCGGATTGGTAGTTTCTGAGATTAGCGCGTTCAAACAAATACAAAACAAACTCTTCGGCTTTGTTACGTAGTGTGGATTGTATTTCTGGTAATACAATCCTTACGACGTAACTAGGGCCATAAAGAGTGGGCGCTTCTATATTAAAAGCTCACATCAATTACACGTCATAATTCAATAGCGTGACAGCCGATCCGTCATACTTAGCTTGCTCCTCGCGACCCTTCCGTTGAACTTCAAGGGAAACCTCTCAGATTGACTTGAATGGAAGGTACAAAATAGAACGTGAAATATTAGCCTACAATCATCCTGCAAAGCACATTGCAAAGGAAAAACGTTGAACATACACTAGTTACTTTGGTTAAGATGGCTAACAGATTCTGACATAGATTTTTATCAAGAAATTAGTCCGTGGCCTATTTTAAGCTTTATATATAAACTGCATGCATGCATACGCTGAGCTTAATTAATAAATAAGTACATATCTGTAAAACGCTCGTTCGTAGAGATGTTCGCTCATTGCGATTGTCAAACAACGTGCAGCTCGGCCCCCTCTTCGATGGGTGACCGATAGAGGTATTCCTATTTAAGTGGCAGCGCTTAGATAGGAATACCTCTCAATTCTCTCGTTTCAAATGTCACGTAAAATTGTCGATCCTGGTGGTTTCCATCGAAAGACTATGACGAAGGCCTCTAGGCGGATTAAAAACTCAGATCCCAGGGTTGGTAACTAACCTATACGAAATTGCTTTCTCACACATTTCTATTAAGCAAAACGTCGGGGATAGCGCAAGACCGCGTATATAACAGAGGTAAAAGCTGCGTATCTACACTGAACCTAATTTTACAGGAGAAACAAAAAACTGTATAAATTCGTCCATTATTAATCCTGATCTATCATTTTGCGACAGTAGCAATCAATAACTGTGTACTTCATCCTTGTATAAATAGTTTTGTATAAAAGTCGTTTGTTTTGGCCCTACGTCACTTACGCAGTATCGTTATGATCACTTCTGGTACATTATATACTAGATACGCGATTTTGAATAAAAACAAAAACGTTCAAAACTTTTTATTTATTAAAATAATCAAAAAACTGAAGATTCTTCAGTCAAACTTATAATATAGAAACTCAAGGAATCAAATTCTAATATATAAAATAAAATCAAAAGTTACAAATTAGTCGTCACCCTGTTCTGAAATCTGTATTGCAATGAAACTATCAGTCAACAAGCTTCTATTTAAAACAAGTTAAAATTCTTTAAACATAATGAAATAATATAACTAAAAACTTGAAACAAAATCAACATTGTTAGTGACAATAACAAAAATAATTACCTACCTACCTACTTAAATCTCCCACGTAAAATAAACACTTATCAGAAAAAGATAACGCTATTCGAACATGTGAAACTCCCTCAGTCAACCTTATAAAATAGAAACTCAATTAATTAGGAATCAAATCAGTCTTTAAATCAAAACTTAGATATTAAGTAGTCGCTTATTTTAAATCTGTATTGCTAGAATACTACAGTTTACTTATAGCAATCAGTCGTTATAGAACTTTTAGAAAGTAGTAAAATCTTATCAAATTTAAACTGAAATCAAAAACATAAATAAATAGACCCACATAAAATAAAATCTTTTTTAATAAAATTGTAAGTAGGTAATCAATAAAAAGTTAGTTTTTAAATGGTAAATTGTCATAAAATTCGTGACAATCTCTGGGCACAACTTCCTTTAATTGCTGCAAGTATTTGCTTTTAGAAATGGGCAATGCTGTATGAAAGAGTTGGGGTAGAGAAACTGGTTCAATTCTAGATCTTTTTGACCTTTGAGGCAGCTGTTGAAACTCATCGTCATAGTTTAGTTTGTAATCTATTGTTCCATCAGGCTTGTACTTTAAAACTCTGATGTCAACTACCTACACATTTTGCACCAGTTCCTCTACCAGGTCTTATTGAATCGTTTAAAAGAGCATTTTTCATACTAAAATCCTTAAAGAAAGTATAATCTGGCATAGCAACGTCGTATGGAGATGGATTTAGTCTTGCCTCTTTAGTGATGGCGGCATATTGACTTGGTAAGTATATTTCACGATATTTTAATTTTCTTTCAATGACAGAATGAACTGAATCCACCCCCATCTGCGTATGACCCTTTTCTAAAAATTGTTGAGTGATTGTAATATTTTTAGTCATTGCCAATCGTAAAAGAGCGTTTGAAACAACAGTATTTCGATTTTGGGATGTGCATCCGTCAGTAAAAATAATAACATCTTTAGGATCTTCATCAATTAATTTTGTTAGGTAATCAACATAAAAATTTGCGTAGGTTGTAACTTTCAAATCTGCTGTGGTCTCGTCAAACCAGTAGCATACGACTTAACGACTGACTGATGCAGTTGAACTGCAACACAATTCCGCGGAACTGCAGCAGTTCCGCGGAATTGTGTTCACCATATTCGCGCGCGATCTGTACGCGGTATTGTTTTTGGTCTATAATCTTGCTTCCTATTGGCCAAATTCAAATGTTGTTAACCAAGAAGGTGCCAATCGGATTGCTGCTTCTATTGGCACCAAAATTTGAATTTGGCTACTTTTGTAGATCCGCGGATTTGTCTAATGCTAGATACGCGGTCTTGCGCTATCCCCGACGAAAAGTCAATTGCCTGTAATCTGCTATCAGCCTCATTAACAACTGCATGCAACTTTATTCCAACCTTAAAGTAATAAATAAGTGTATATCTTTATATATATAATTCTACTGTACGTGTGTATGTCACTGACCTCCTCCTAAACGCCTGCACCGATTTGAATGTTTTTTTTGTGTGCGTTTGGGTGGCACCCTGGTTGGTTTAGATTCACACTAGCTACATCTATTGGTCGCGGGTAGAACCACCACGTGGGACAGCAAGTGTAGATACAGATACCTACCATGGACAATTTGCCTAAATCAAAATATAGTAATTAAAATTATATGTAACAAAAGATATTATCACAATGCATAGTTTCGTAAAACAAAAGGACAATAAAGTCAATAAATTTAACCCCATACAAATATTTCTAAGACCTTACTTATTTATTATCTTCATTAAATCTATTGAAATCCTAAATTAAACTCCAAATAACAGAATACATACTCGTATTACCCCTATTATTATTATCTCTAAATTAAGTTTACATCCATAATTGTGTAATACAAGCCTTATATAATGTTATGTAATTAGCGATTACGATTGTGTAATTGGACGCCAAAATGATGGATCGATCGAGAATTAATGGAATTACTAAAACGATGTTATCATTTAATGGACTGTGTTGATGACTAATAAAGGATATTATTATTCATAGGGACGAATGGTAATATTGTATTCTTTGGTCAACTTTGAATAATCACACATCACGCATCATTGGCAAGCCTGTTGGCACAGTGGCAGTGAGATGACGTCTGGGTGTCAATTATATATTCTTATAAAGTATTTGTGTATGTAGTAGTATCAGTGAGTTAGATTACATAATACAAGCTTAGAGCTTACTTTGGGCACAGAATAATAAGTACTACAAGTAGTACAGAAGCACCACTTCCCGTAACAATTCATAGAAATAGAGACTCTTGCCACTAAGCAACAAAGTTCAATTCAGCTCGCATAAGCGCTCAGTACCTAACGAGATATTCACCTAAGTATTGCCGCTCTCTTCTAACGCGTAGCTCTGTCGCTGTCTGGCGCTGGGTGACGCGATACCTATGTTGCTAGGGTTGTCGGCTCGCCGATGTTGATGCGTATGATTGATTACTCAGTCAATTAGGTAGATACTAAAACGAATTTTACAGTCTCTCATTTGTAATAAAAAAATGAAAACAAACCTTTACTCAACCCAAGTAGAAAGATACTCATTGAAATAAAAATAAGTTTTGAAGTAGGGACTGTTTTTATTTAATTTACAAGATAAACACAGATAATAATACCTAATTAGTAGTCTGCGATTAGAAACTCGTAATTGTAGGAAATTTGAAGATAGTACAGTTAACCAAAAAAAAGAAAATAGTACAGTAAAATTTAAAAAGTAAATAATTTGGTAGACGCGCGAGCGACACCCGTCAGTCGGAGTGGCGCCGGCGCCTCGCGAATTTGTAGGCATTTATCGCTGTAGGTACGGCCGAGTGGTGGTGGCCTGCTTTGGGTCTAATTAACCGTGTGTGAATTTGTCCGGGTATATTATTATTGATTATTTATTCATTTCGAGTAGGTTAGTGGCCAGCCCTGGTGGCGGAGATTTTAGACCACCTAAAGGCCTTCGACATAGTCTAACGATTGAAACAACATCACGCAAAAACTGCCCGTTCGATTACAATGAAACTTGGTATTTTATGATTCTATTCCCTGGGCACTCGCGGTACTCTTTTTTCCTGGAATAGTATATACAATAAAAACAACCTTAATTTAGCTAAACTAGTGTATGATTCGAAATTATCTACATTTGAGTAGTTATATTGAGCTTTGCAGTGAGCACCATAAAAGGTATCATTGTATAAAAATTGAGGTGGATTTTTTCACTCGAGTTGAAAATAAAACGTGAAGATAGTGAAGCCTACATACTTTAAGGGCAGAAATTACCAATTCAACAAATTTAACCCGTGTAAAACCGCAGGACTCTACTAGTTTCTAATAAAACCACACATCACGACACAAATCTCCATAGAAACAAGACTATTCCCAAAACACGTACGAACTACTATTCCATCTGTGTCACGTTAGGAACTGACTGCTATCTCATCTGTGACAATGTCAAACTATTAACAACGTTCCATAGTTATTAGTGAGGGGACAGAAAGTATCTGTAATGTGATCAAACATACATTGCGAGCCACTGCTCCGGAAAACATGATACTTGATAGGGATGCGACTACGGCCGGTGATAATGCAATCTCGATTCAAAATCAAAAGATTATTTTGACATTTTAGTATATACTGATAACAATAAATAAAAGGAAACATATTAAAAGAAATCAATTATTGATTTTTTTTGTGTGGTGAAGCAAATTTTTGATTTGTATTCGATATTGGAGCGTTTATACCAAAAAATCGTTTAGGTTTGGATAAGAGACTATCATCGATTTTGATCAACTTTATTTGATTTATGTACCTTTAGATACATAACTGGAAGGCCAAGAGGGTATATGCAGACCACATGAAAGAAAGAGCAAAGGACATAGGTCGTACGAAAACAGCTGAAGAGGATGGCAGAAGATAGAGAAACATGGAAAGAACTCCGTCGACAAGAGCTCAGCTCTATAAGAGAAAAAGAGATAAATAACTAAATAACTGAAAAACTGCAAACGATATGAAAAATAATGGTCACCGATCAATATAAAACCATTTTATTTTTATAGGAATTGTTTAAAAAAATACGATTTATTAAAAACGATTTTTCCCATAATAGAATATTTTCCCATCCCTAGTTGGTAATACGGTTTCATTCCACCTGGGCTTGTTTGTGTGGGCAGTCTTGGATGCGTTTGTAATATTGTAGTTTTGTTTACATCGACGGAGCCGTTTACCAGTTAATTAACCTTAGATATAATAACACTAGCAACGTCCCGTGGTCTTACCCGTGTTATGCCCATTCCCGTGGGAATTTCGGGATGAAAAATTAGCCTATAAACTTCCCTTTAAATGTGGCTATCCGTTACAAAAAGAATTATCCAATTCGGATTGGTAATTTCTGAGATAAGCCCCTAACAATCAAACATTATAATATTCGTATAGATTTTTGACCAACTTAAGTTGTTGAAGGTGTTTTTAAGGTGGCTACGTGAAACACGTCATTACTTATCGCTATATTTACTATCTTAAGCCCGGTCTATCTGGACCCGGGACCAGTGTACCAAACTCAAACGAAACCCAGCTCGTCACACCCCCTTATACCGCGATGTGTTATTACGTATAATACTGCACTGAATCTGTAATCGTATTAAAATCCACGCCTCGGGATTACGATGTTTGCCGCTGAAATTGTACGCGTTCAAGAGTGTTTGATATGAATCCGTATTGTCACGGTTGCGGGAATACTGTTCGTTCAATGTTTGAAACTTTTTTATTTACATGAATTATTGCGGGTGTACTCGTGAATTATTGAAATGGAAGTTTAGTGTTATGGTGTTAAATTTATTTGTATTTGTATTTAATTTTTTTATTTACCTACTAGCCCTGCCCCGCGATTTTACCCGCGTTGTACGAGGGAAATTTTGGGTTAAAATGTAACCCATGTGTTATTTTGATGTATAACCTGTATTAATGTAAAGTCTCATCCAGTTTTTTAATGAAAGAGTAACAAACGTACACACATACATCCATCCTCTCACACTGTAGAATGTCATTGATATTAGGACATATTCACACCTACACCCAAAGTAAGCTCCAAGCTTGTATTATGGATGTCTATTACACCTAAACCAATTGGCAAGCTTGTTCAATATATGTTGTTTGTTGAATGTCCTGTGCACTAAGCTTTTGCCTCTAATACGGATCAATCGCTCTACAGGACAAATGCCTTTAAAATAACACAATAAGGAGGATATTATTGTACATATAGAAGTAAAGTAATATTATCATCTCATGTCCCACTGCTGGGAAACCTATAATCTTTCTGAAGAAGAAGTATAATATGAAAAATCGTAATCGTAATTGAATTAATACAAAATTAAGTTCTAATGAACATAACGTTTCAATATAATAATCCATTTTGCTTCTAATACGTTCCAAACCACGAAACTGGAACACAATTTCCAAACTAACCATTCCAATAGTTTGTTGATAACGTTATAATTTCCATTGCATTGCTGCGTCACTACGGCGGCCTGTCACTTCGTTCTGTATTCACCGAGCATTCTATCCGCCTCACCGCAATTAGAACACGAAAATCCCTCGATTGGAAACATTTTCAATTTTTATGTTGAACGCACACTGACTGCTAATCGCCGGGTGATATTGGTCCTAATAGCTGAACCGAATTGGGCTTCTATTTTTGACTTACTTTATTTTGGAACATCTTGCTTAATCGTGACTGCCTACTTTGTTGTTGGAATATTTTAGGAAGGGAATCTGTTTTGTGATTCGAAATGATAAAACATTTTAACATTATTAACAAAATATAAAATTAAAAATTACTTCTTAAAAAAATCTTTAACTTTAAGTGGTAACTGGTCAAACACACACACACACAAATAGTTCACAGTTGTATTATTAATTGTATTATTTTCGGTATTATTAAGAGAGCCCCGACAGAAAATTCTTTGTTTTGTTAAGGCTAAAAATACTCCTTTCATGATAAAAACACCTAAAAAAATTCCCTTTGTTACTCGCGTGGGGTTAAAGATATCATATAATGTATTTAATGACAAAAATATATTTTTCGTCAGAAAATCTGAGAAATGTTTACATCATCCAATTGTGCGAAAACCATTGTCTCTTATTTCTAACACAAACATATCAATTGTTTGATATTCTCCTATTATATTGTATCGTTCTATATTTAGTATCTTAATTGCTATAAGACTTCGCGCAAACGGGCAACCGATCCCAGCCATGTATTATTAACAAGTTCGGTATTTTACGTACAATTATTTTTATTCGAGTTTCGTCCATTTCGCACAGTTGATCTTATAACTTATCTTCGTGCACTTGCAATTTAGTGGCTGCAATACGCAAACAATAGTTGTGGTTAAAGTCGGGTCAAATCACTTTGATAGATTCACTGTCGAAGTCAGACACGTCTATTAATTCAACACTTAACTAATTATACATCACCTGTCAAAATCACTAATTAAATATCTTTTAAGGAAGCATTGGATGTATCTGAATACGGGTGTTAACCAGCTTTTATGAATAAAAGTGGCACACTACCATAATCGCTTGCGGTACCATAGGATGTGACGAGCGCCGAGCGAAGGTTGTTAGTGGCTCAGTATGCGCGCAGCCTAATACATCGACCCGTATAAGAATATACGTTGTATGTATCACATCTGTATCACATTACCGATATCAAAATTTAATAGATCGTGATCTAATACCGCGTGAAACTTACAGATGAGAAACTTGGTCAAAGTCGGGCTGAATCGGTCTAATTACCAAAAGTTACCGGCGAACCTCCCCGCTGAACGATACAACTTCCTGCCCTCCTACAAAGATGCTTTGTGTTTTGATACTTATAGCTATAGAGATATTGAATCATATCTAGACTTGTAGATAAGTGGCAAACACATTGCTATCACTTCATCAAAATGGATGGAAATGTGTCATGATACATGTCATGATCATGATACTACCACGAGTGGTACATAATATCACTATCTTAGGCTCATAGTACTTCTAATCAAATTCTTCTAAACAAAATCTCTTTTTGCTAACCAACCTTTAGCAGACCACGTCGGAGGCTTTTAGGCGGTGTAAAAAGTCCGACACCTGGGTAAACAACTAACCGTCTCGAATTTACTTACCTTCTTACCTAATACTTAGTTCATTTAAACCACTAAGCTTTATACCATACTATAATACTAAGCGTGTACTAGTGTTATTTTTTAACTAGCAGCGCCCCGCGGTTTTACCCGCGTTGTACCCGTTCCCGTAGGAATTTCGGGATGAC
Source organism: Cyclophora punctaria (assembly GCA_951394245.1). NCBI lineage: Eukaryota > Metazoa > Arthropoda > Insecta > Lepidoptera > Geometridae > Cyclophora > Cyclophora punctaria. The sequence goes on from OX596181.1 coordinate 451,288, forward strand.
AAATAGCCTATAACCTTCCCGTTGAATGTCTATCTATTACAAAAAGAATTATTCAAATCGGTTCAGTAGTTTCTGAGATTAGCGCGTTTAAACAAACAAACAAACAAACAAACAAACAAAACAAACTCTTCAGCTTTATAATATTAGTATAGATATCAATTCAGACACAAAGTTGGATCAATTTCAATTTGGTTTAAATTCATTCGCATGATAGCCCCACTAGCCATTACTCTGCGCAGTATAACATTCAACAATTCACAATAGTTAATTATAATCAAAACTATCTGTTCCACTCGACTTATCTCGGTAACAATCAAGTACCCTTCTGAAGATCAATTGGACCCTCCTTCTAGTTCGAACACACTCAACCCCAAATAAATAGCAAAGACTGGAACAATGGTCTAAAATTCGTTTCCACAGCAACGTTGCAGATAATAGCTTTCACGAGTTATGCGTAACTTGTAAACAAGCTCGATGGGAGGTCGGTTTACTTTGCGAGTAGAGGAGCGGACAGCGGAGATTTGTAGTGGAAAGGAGTGGAGATTTGTGATACGATACATGGTTGTCTCAACTATAAGACCATGTCGGAGGCCTAAAATTAAATGAATGGAACATTATTTCAATGATTAATCAACGTACCTCACAGAAGATATAAAGACACAGGTGAAAGGCGTAATCATCACGCTTGCCTTCTGCGGGTTGGTGATGAGAGCACTCTGACCACAAAATAAGTGTAGAACATTAAAAGTTCGATCCTAAAATATAAATATTAAACAAACTTGAAAGAGACAGAAGATCCTCAATTCATCTCATATGTGCATTCTATTTCATAAAGTAAAGTCATCCGGGCCATCTCCTCACGTTTCACTCGACGTTCTTTCTAAGAGACTTGAATTTCATTACCCCGCTCTCCGCTCAGCTAAGAGACTCGTATGAATCCTTATGTGGGCGGAACGAAACACAAATTGAGTCCCGTATTTATGTTGGGTGAGACCTCGCTTCAGATTGACTTTTGCGGTCTAGTTATGACTATTCTTAGTACTTCTGGAGCGTAGGATTGCGGTCTTCTTGTACCGAACTTAAAGAGACGCCAATAAATTCATCCACCCCAACACGTAGTAACTATTTATTAATCTGTGCCCCAACGTACATTCATTACGGTGCTATGGTAATTAATACGACTTAATTTAAGGCTTTAAGTCACATTAGGGAGTGATTAATGAAATTATAACTTTATTTACATGTAAGGAAAGTTTATTTTGGTTGGGAAATAATGACGTTTCTAATCGTATATGTCTTTGTTGGAAAGGAAAATGACTTTCTATTGGCAGCACGAGTAACTTTAACAGACTGTCATTTAAGTTATGAAACATTGTTTGTATTAAACATATATTTAACAGCGTACGTGAAGTTTTTAACGAACGTTTGTTACGATAACCAACCGTTTGAAACAACCAACCCATAATCTTACCTAAAAAGATATGCTAGGGATCGTGCAAGATAAATATAATCTTTAAATCGATCATCTACATCTACCATCTGTTTTACAATTAGAATTACCCCGTAACAACTCTCTTTCTCTTTCTGGCTATGTGTCCCACATGGTGGTGGGGGCAGCCTTCCTTATTTAACCCCATAAAATAATTTTTTTGACAAAACAAAACACAAACATTTACAAAAGCTAAATTAAATAACCATGTCACGACAATCACCAATCGTCTTCAACTTCCACGATCTCTTTCTATTACAAATGCCAATACAAAAAGATAAATAATCATTTTCCTGTCCCATAACGTCGAAAACACGAGTTCAATCTTAAGGGTTTTCTATTTACTTGAAAAGTCGGAGAAAAATGACAGGACATCGAGAACAGGAAGAGCGATGGGTAGGACGTGAGGCCACTCTGTATCGTGTCTCTGGCGGTATTAGTGATAACGAGCATTTGTACGCTGACAACTCACAATCAAGAGTAACGCCATACGGCGCGGTTTTGGCGCGGTGTTACGACGGACAGCCGTGGCTAATACTTCGATAGTATTTTTCACATTTCATTTATATCGTTTTAATACTAGTATAATGAATTAAAGTGAAATTGGCTTTTTTAGAGCTTAACCGTAAAATGTCAATAAAATTGATTGTGAGAACAAACCATTATTGCAGTGTCATATTTATTATGCGTAATTTTACGTATAGATAATGAAGAGATTCGCATAAAGAAAAACATCAATCTTAATTCCATACTTCTGCCATCATTAAATGTATAAAAGAATGAAGAACACCTCCATCATTCAAAAATCTTTGCTTCAATTGTACTGACAGTTGATTTCCCATCGCCCGACTCTCTGTCACGCCCCTGCAGCCCTACTCTTCAATCTGAAACTATCCACATGAAATGACGTTCCAAATTGACACCCAAACGTTTATTGAATAATATTTTTCAACCCTTATCTTCCACCGTCGAGTTTTCAGCTCGTTTTTGTTTATTTGGCAAAATTTTCTGGGTTACCCTCTTTAGGGTGTGATGTCGAAGCTCGTAATAATTCACGATTACAAAGGTTTTGGTCCCTTATCGCATATTTTCACGCACCTTTATTAAAATGTTAATCTTTCAACGGTACACTTTGTACTGTTTAATGATATGGTTATTGTTTAGTTTATTTTGAAACTATTCGTGTTTTAGCGGATTTGACGCGTATAAGCTTTATCGGGGCAGTCGGGTAATTAATGTTACGATTATGGTAGGATTTATTCAGAGATAAAAGTTGAGTTAGTATTTGGATCGTTGCTGTTTATTGAGGTATTTTATATTTTGACTCACTATACTAATTGTTTTTACACTAAGTCAGAATATTAAGTACGTATAATTGTCCAACATAATTTAGAGGATTTTGTTCATAAAGTTTTTTTAATGTAAATAAGCTTTAGGCCAGACGATATAAAACTGTCTTAAGGTTTATGAAAAACTATACTCCAGAGACGCACACGAGATACAAATGGTCGTCACAGTTCTAATTACAAAGAATAAATAAATAATTCTTCATTTTAAAAATAAGTGTGTTACAATACTAATATAAACTTTAATTAGTCCATTGTTTGCGTAAGTTTAGGTCAATATATTCGTATAACAAAACGTCCACGCCGCCATACCAATCTATATCAATTTAAACGCCTCTGTTTAATGTTTAATTTATCGACTCCAAACTTACGAAGAACGCGTGAATAAATCAAACGTAAGCCTCGGTTGAGGTCCGCGCCTGTGTTATAAACAAATTGTTATATTTTACCTGTCGTTCTACTAAATTAATCGATATAATTAACTTATACTAGGTCGGACTGCTTTTAATCAATCCTACCTATAAGTCCTACTAATATTACAATTGCGAAAGTTTGTACGGATTGATGCATGTATGGATGTATGTATGTTTGTTGCTCTTTCACGAAAAACCTACTGGACGGATTTGAATGAAACTTTACAGTAATATAGTTTACACATCAGAATAACCAATAGGATACATTATATCCCGAAACTCCTGTGAAAACGGGTACAACTATATGCTAATTAATTATAATGATTAATACGGTAAATCTTTTTATGTTAGTCATCCAAACATGTACTATATAATTGCCTAAAAACCTCGATAAATAAACTGAGAAACTATTGACGAAACCAAACCATCACAAGCAATCATTAATTAGTTTACAGACAGTTCCTTATCTGCTCTACATGAGGGACCAATTATATCACGATCTGGAGCTGTGAACTCCGAACTACAAACTTGCTAAGCTAACATTAGACTTCGGTCACTCGTAGCCTACTGCTAATTGGAATAGAACCCTAAGGACGGAAACTCATTTGAATTTACTTCAATTACATTCATTTAATTGACAATGTGTTTTAGGTATTGGCTGTCTCTGAGTACTGCCGTGCTTCGGAGGGTACGTTAAATTGTCGGTCACAGTTGTTTCAATCGTCAGACCATATTGGAGGTCTTTAGGCGGTCTAAAAACTCCGTAACTGTTGGCCACTAACCTACTCGATTACTCACTCATAGACAAAAATAACACATAACTACGGTCGTGATAGTCTTTGTATAGCATGTTCCTATTGTGTGCTCTGGCATTTGGCCTTTGGGCGTGTCCTAATATTTTCTTGAATCTATAATAATACATATAAAAATGATTCGCAAAATGTGTTGCTAAGTGCATAACTTCAGAACGACTGCACCAAATTGGATGATTCTTTTTTTATGTGTTCCTTATTGTCAGGACAAAGTTTTTATATAAGAAAATGAGTAATAGATAAAGATCTCGAAAGTTCACACAGGGGCGCTGCGGGTAAAACCGCGGGGCACAGCTAGTATAAATATAAAATAGTGAAAGTTAAAAATATAAATAATCGAAACAGTAATCAAACCCGTTATATTACGGTCTACAATAATCACAAATGTACACGCGGCGTTATCACTCACCAGACAAGAGTCATCACATTTTATTACAATTCAGTGCTTTGTTAAAACTTTCGGGTGAGATGTATGAATTAATTAATGTTAATTAATATTAATATGAGGAGTGTGGAGCCGCTAAATCCAGTTGTTTCAAAGTATTCTAATGTAAACTCTTGAAGGAAAACGAAGGGGAATTAATGTTATTTATTATTCATGACCAGAGCCATTGTTCGAACTTTTCCATTACAAATTATTTATGTGTATCATTTTTAATGACGTCAAATCTCTAGCTAATATACAAATGTAAAAGTTACTTTGTTTGTTTGTTGTTGGGACATTGTGAACGATACGCTAATCGATTTTAATTACATTAAGTGCTAGATGACAATTATGGAATTATTCTGTAATTTTAAATGGTAAAGGTTGTGTTTTGTTTTTGGAACGGCCGAATTTTTTAAAATTGTTTTTAGATACTGAACGCAGTGAACAGTGACACGATATAGACAGGAACATATTTCTGTCCATATAGTATCGACTTATCTCGAAGTATTTACAGGTTTCTATGGTTTATGCGTCAAGGGACTACAAGGTAAAATGACGAGGTATAAAAATGTCTACTGGTCTTATTTCGTCCCAGTATAATATTGACATGGTATATGTATGTCGATGTATAAAAATGTCAATGAGTAAAATTGTCGAAGTATAAAAATGACTACTTTAGTATTTTCTTACTATTCGGTAGGTTAGGGTTATTTTTTTTTTATCGGAATAGATCGTACTAACTGGCCTACATTTTTATACCTCGTCATTTTACCTCGTCATTTTACCAAACTTGAATACTATGTAATCCATAAGTATTCCTCAAAATAAAAGTAACATACCTTAACTATCGAAATGTTACAATTACAGTACACTGTCCGTGACTTCCATGTGTATTTATCATTGAAGTTTTAACAAGCGTATTTGTCCTTAAAGGTCACGTTAAGGTAAACGATTCATACAAGTTTAAATACGCGGCGCGTGCCGCATCTGGCTACTGGCAGGTATAATTTGGTACTAGCCGTGCACCGCGGTTTTACCCGCGTTGTGCCCGTTTCCGCGGGAATTTAGAGATTAAATGTATCCCATGAGTTATTGAAATTCAAATTCAAATCAATTTATTGCAGAAATGTAGTTACATAGATGTTATAATACAAATAATTATGGACACATACATTCTACCACAACGATGGCATGCAATATTTTAAATCACATTCACATTAATATTCCAGCTCGTACATTTACAAGATAATTTACTATTAACATCAGTACAATATTATTTCAAATTTATAATAAAGGATAAGGTCTAATTTAAACAGATACATCAATGTCATGGTAAAAAAAAATTAATTAAAAGTCATTATTGCGATTATACATATTCTACATATTCTGATGCATAACCTATATTACTGTAAAGTTTCATCTAAGCCCGTTCAGTAGTCTTTGCGGGAAAGAGTAACAAACATTCATAGCTAAATCCATCCTCACAAACTTTCGAATTTAAAATATTTGTTGGATATCAATATATAGTTGTTACTAGAATCAGCAAAATAGTTTAACGAAGTCACCCCTGCAAGCGATGATGAAGCATCTTTACTTGCAATTTTTAGGATAAAGAACTTAGAATTTATTGAATAATTTGAATGTTGTATCGATAATTGTAACTTTGAACGTTTAGTATTAGCCTCTTATCTTGCACTACAACTCGGTATTAAAAAAAGGCTTCTGTACTGTAAGTATCTATACAGAAAAAAAGATAAAGCGTAATCACTATACATTTTCCTACTGATCTAATCTGGTTGTTTAAACCAAGCCGATGTTCGAAATGCATGTTACGAAAAAAATTTAAAAAATACCTCCGGCATACATTACCAGTCTAAAAATATCCTAAGTGTTTGCCATAAAGGAACTTTCCCCTTTTAAATAAAAAAAAGATTTAAAAAAAAGGTTTATCCAATATAACCAACCAATATACGTATTTTATTTAAAATGAAGTTGTAAAGCGAGGCGGGTCCGATTGGGCCCAAAGGGTCGGCACGTTACGTGGTTTGTTCTTATTGAATCAATTAATACGAGTTTACTTATTTAATATTTTATTACAATGTTCTTTAAATTATCGTCGGCGAAAGTGTTTTGTGAAATGATTCTTTTTTGTAAATTTTAGATATTTTTACGCTGAAGTTATTCTTAAATTGATTATAATAACAGTTCTTCTTCTTCTAAACTTAAGAGCTGGGCTCTTGTCGATGGAGTTCTTTCCACTTTCCTCTGTCATCTGCCATTCTCTTCAGCTGTTTGTACTACACGACTTTTGCTCTTTCGTTAATAATAACAGTTATTTGACTATTAATTGAAACGTATGTTAGTGTCATTATTATTTGTTTAAACGGGAACTCAACAGTAATCTCCGTCGTAAGTTCCCGTTTAAACAAATAATAATAAGAGTTTTAACAACCTAATATTTGATTTGATTGTTGTGTTTGTTCCTTTTTCAAAAAACTGTTGCCGCCGCTATCGCCTGCACCGTGGCACTCTTACCCATATTCATTTTAGTTGTTTCCAAAAACTTGGTTAACCACTTAAATCTTAGGCCCAATAAAAAGAACAGGAGTACTTAAAATAGCAACTCTCGCATCTAAATAAAAACTCTCAGAGTATAAATCCTAAGCACTTTGAGTTATGGTGCAACTTGGTTCAGTACAGCCGTAGTCGGGGATTTTCACCCATTTTCCCAGGTTTTTATCACCACCCGCAAGAGATATATTTTGAAAACTCAGGTGCAAAATGGTTTTGAAATGTTCTTCAAATAAACCTGCTGTTGCGGTTTTAAGCGAAAATTATTAAGTTTTTTAATAGTTTTGCTGATAATTAAGATATTAAAGAAGCAAATATATAAAATAAAAAAATAAAGACAAACTGAATCATAAAACTCCACCTTTATAATTATTTTTAAGTCAGTTTAATAACTAAAGGAAACATAGTACTTGACACTACATGGCATGTCAATGTCATTGATTTAGTGAAGAAAAATGAAATATGTAAATAATTTTGTGATACCTAATCTGATAGAATACATTTTTAAAAACAAAAATGTATACAATACTAACTTAGTACATACAACACAACTCGTAAGCTTCAACCCAAATACACCCTAAACAAGTAAAGCGATATAAAATTTCACCGCGACTTGATTACATAACAAAGTAACATCGTTAGTAAGAAAATAATGTTTGTAAGAGACAAAATTACATTATCAACGTAAACTTCTTCCGTAGAATATGGGAAATCTTTAGATAAACGGTGAAAAATAATAATAAATAACGTCTTAACAATCTTCAAAATAATATCAAAACATTATTATTTCACTAACGGTACCTCGTGATTTAATCTACTTTGTACCCGCATGATTTGCGTGAAAAGTAACTAACATTCATCATCTTTCTAACTTGCATGCCTTATATCGAAGTAGTACCCTAGTAGGAAGAAGTTTCGTAGCGATCTCGTAGCCGTTCGTCGCTCGCGTAGCTCGCTATCGTTTACGTAGCGAAACTCGTAGCAAAGTCCGTAGCAGTTAAGAAAGGGTACAACAACAATTTACGAATAGTTAAGTATTTACTTTGATTAAATGATAAATTACTAACATTTTGGTTGTTTATTGTTTTCGTTTTTGCGTAGCCCCGGGTCGAATTTCGATACAATGTACACAACCAACACCAACAACCGTCGAACGTCACAAACAGGATCCTTCACCGACCTATCAGCGCTTGTCGGCGCTGGTGATCATCGTAGGCTAACTCCCATCTTCCTTTACAGATCCGTCTTTTCCTTACGGCTATACTACATCTCCAGTAATCGCTATTACCATAACGCCTCAGTCATTAAAACCTATTTTCGACGGTTCAGAGTAAACGAAATGAGTTTTTATTGCTCGAAGCTAATCCGCGTCTCTTTAATAGCACCTAATGTTATAATGGCGGGGAAATTCTTTAAATTCACCCCCCTATTTTGGGGAAAGTGTTGAGGGTAAGTGGTGTGAAATGATGTTAATTATTGCCTGTTCTAACTCTGTTTATTTTGTTTACGGATTAAAGAACTAAGTGTTTTTCAGTCAATTTATCTTTATTGTTTTATATTAATAACCCGCGGTAGGCGACCGTGGTGATAAGGCTTAATCCTTCCCGTTGTACTGATATGTTCAGTGAGATGAGTGGTCTTTGCCCAGCAGTGGGACATTACAGGCAACAGAAAACAAGAGACTGTCAATTTCCCGTCGTATTTTAAAGAAAAATGATTTTTATTTTTCTTTTTAAATGTAACTGTCATAAAACAAATTCAACGCGAAGTTCTTGTAATTAGCAGTTTAAATGAACTTCTCGTCGGCCATCGACATTATTTAATAGGTACGGCTTTGACGTTGTATTATTATTTTGATCATGCTAATCTCAGAAATAACTAATCAATTTGAATAATTATTTTTGTAATTGATAGCCACATCCAACGAGAAGGTTAATTGAGCTTTACACCATTTCTCCTGTTTGAAAACGCTCTCTTTCGCTCTAAAAGTGATAATACAAACAACATCAATACTCGTACCAATTTCCTCTAGTAAAATTAACACCTACTTTCCATAAGACAACACTTGAACGAAATCAGACCAGCGAAGTAGCTCCAATGATTACCGCAGCCCGCATCGAGAGCCGGTCCGACAAACGGGTCAACTGCTTCGTACGAGTATCGATGACGTCACGGGTTTGTGTCACTACCTGCTCGTCTAGTACAACGAATCAAGACACGACAACATGATAAATACTGCGAGTGGATTGGTAACACGTTGAGGAAAATTTGAATTTTAAATAATGCACCAATCAAGTGACAGTATTTATCATATCATATTTTGACGCCATTTGTGACTGTAGTTGTGCTAGCTAGGCTTCTACTATGTACTTAATTGTTGGAATTACTGAATATTTGGTCTGTTATGTATTACTCTGCGATTTGATGGAGCTTCAGCTGTACCTGTGGTTTTTTTTTGGTATAGACAGTGAAGGGTCGTGCTTGTAAAGTAACTTTATATGTGTTCACAGTGTCGTAAAGCAAGTTGGCCAGTGATCAAGATGTCAAGTTACTTGCTTATTTGCTTTTTGAATTTGCTCACTCGTTTATCCTTAACTAGCTGTGCCCCACGGTCTCACCCGCAGCGCCCCCGTTCCCGTGGGAATTTTGAGATATTTATTCCAAGTTTTCATTGTTTTTAAAATGTATTCTGCTATTCAGGGCGGAGACAAATCCAACGAAACAAAAACCATGAAAATTGATCCAGCCGATCTCGAGTTATAAGTGTTGTAACAAACCCGTCTTTGTTTTATATATATAGATATGTATATTTATACTAGTAGATAAAACTGAAGAGTTTGATATTTTTGTGTGTTTGAAGAACCTGATCTCAGCAACTATTAGTCCGATTTGAAAATGTATTTTTCTATTGGGTACCTCTATTTGATAGAAAGATTATATTAAGCTATTTTCAAATAATCTCGAAATTCCCACGGGACCAGGCACAGTTCAGTTAAAACCGCTGGGCGCTGCTAGTCTTATATATTCTTGTATTTCAGTTTTGAGTACCATGATCTTTGCTGTATATACGGCTGTATGCTACGGCTGATAATTTGTTATTGAACTTAAGTGCATTGTAGTTGCATGTAATTCTAAAATGTATGTATGCTTAAAAATCTTGAATTAATATGTTATAGTCTCAGCAAAAATAGAGACGAAAGAATGTCGAATTTTAAGAATGTTTTATGTTTGCGGTTTTATTTTCGTACTAGAATCGAACATGCGTGTCACGTGCGTCCCCCCGATAAAACTCCCAAATAAAATCAATCTTGATCTCACTAAACTGAAACCAATCAAACTTAATTTATATCGAACAAATAACGCCGATCCCCGGCCGCCATAAATAAAATGTTAAACTCTATTGATCAATATTCGACTCATGTAATCTACTAAGAACTTCTAAGCTCCGTTTCTGAACGCACGGCTAGTTCCACATTACACGCACACGCTCAATATATCACACAAGTTTTCCTCTATATCATTGTATCTCGAAAAACCCAACTAAATAAACACCAATTCATTATTTTTTGGACGAAAGTACATATTTCTTTGACTGTACTCCGCACGCACACACAGATCTCTGACCTCTGATTGGTCAAGCTCAACTACAAAGTCTGTATCGTACCTATCAATGTACAGTTGCTAGGAAAAGTGAATAAATAAGTGTACAAGGAAAAAATATAATCTAAATTCAAGCGAGTGGAAAAAGAACTTGTGTCAATCTTTTGATATTTTGTCGGAGTATTTGATAAAATAATATGTTTTATATGTGTTTTACAACGTGACAGTGGAGCGTTGTTATTGGACTTGGCTCAACTTGTTTTCGAACTGATTTGACATTTATTAGTCTTTTGGCTCAGTTCTTGTTCACTCATGTCATTGAATGTGTCAAAAAAAGCAATTCATTTTCTAACGCTTTGTTTTCGTAGCAAAAGTCTGATGTTGTAAGATTCTGAATTGTTTATACATTTTTATTGAATTTGCTGATATTACAAAAAAGGTTTGTTATTTAGAAATCTATTATTTTAAATTCTTTATTTCAAGTTTGTTGCCGATTTTACATTGATGGGCAATTGTGAATATTCTAAGTTGACTCTTTCTAGACACATACCGCCTTATTCAAAAACGCTTTTTAACTAAAACACTATTACAAAATGGTTTGTCTCTTTTGCTCTTCGGAAAATAGCGTATGTTGAAAAGGGACCAACCATTTGTTAGCTAAAATGCTTTTGATAACCATTTATGAATAAGGCCCGTAGTCTGTAGTCACCAAATGTAGCGTGATTTAAACTATTAATGTGGTTGCTTTCTTAATAGCTAATAACAAAAATTTCCCCAACAAAACAACAACTGACCGTAAAATTATTTACGTGTTGCCACATCCATCTCACGACAATGAATAGCATTTATTGTCCGAGTAATAAAGCCACAAAAAGTTATACACCAGTCGTTAAACCGGTATTAGATTTAATTCAATAGAAAATAGTTTTATTACACCTACGGTTACAATTTTTTCGGACCATAAATTCTGTTTTATTGGTCAGTATAAGCTAGGAAGAGTTGGTCGGAAAATCTTGGACGTCTGCCTTTTATACTGAGTTTTATCAAGAATAAATATTGTGTTTTGGTTAAATATTTGTGAAAAATAATAAATAAAACGGATTTACCGACTCGCTGACTCGCCCGGGCAATTTATTTTTTTCTATTTTTTCCTTCTATTCATGTTCAAAGACTTCGCGTCCATTGTGTCTTTTTAATTCTTGTTGCAAAGAATATTTTCCACATTTTAATATTACATTATATTCTTATTGATATTGGGGGCGTAAGGTCCAATATTGGATTGTTATTTATGGTTTATAATTTTGATTGATGTTGTAATAGGAATGGGCTTAAAGAAGGGTCATTTATTTTATCCTGTTTTCGTAGAATTATCTTGCTTTTATTTTTTCTGTTAATATAGCTCTTTATTTACCAATTATTATCAAACTAGCTGCGTTCTGTCCCGGTTTTTCCCGTATTGTGTCCGTTCCCATGGGAATTTGGGAACGAAAAATATTGCCTATACTTTTCCTATTGAAAGTGACTATACATTACAAAATGAGTTATTCAAATCGAATTGGTGTGTGAGTTTGAATTTTCAAACGAACAAAAAATCAAACTCTTAATTTTTATTATATTAATATAGATAGGTAGCCTTACATTAAGAGGGTTAATTAGCTGCGATCAGTTGAGTTCACAAGCATCCCAGTCGCGTCTGGTAACTTATTTCTGAATACTTCGAATAATCCAATATTTTCACAGCCTTAAAAAATGTCCAGAATTCAGAGTAATGTTAATAAACAATAGCCCAATGTTTGGATTACGTAGCAACGGAAGAGTTGCCGTTATAAATCGTCATTAATAATACAATTTCATAATCCAACATTGACAAATCGTAATCCCCAGTCTCCCCTTTCTCGATTTGGTGAGGCGTGGCTGATGGGACGAGGATATTGGAGATATTTTCAGCGTAAGGCTGACGGTAGACGAGCAACTTTATGGGGAAACAGGAGGAAATGAAGAGCAAAAAGAAACACAGTGACAAATGTACTTGTGTACTTCCGTCGTAACTTTACCTGTGTCATTTGTTCTTCTAAGGAAGCTCTTCATTTAATTAAGAGTCTGGTGAATTTTGAAAAAAGAACATTGAATAAGTTCTCTTACCATAATTGTGTTTTTAACTGTTTTCGGTCTCTCTCTCTCTCTCGCCTCTAATTTTTTTGTTCCTTTTTTAAACATTTGTCGTTCTCTCTCTCGCTTCGTGACACATCTCTAATGTTGTTACCTACTTCACAAACATTGAATTGTTCTAAGGTTTTAAGCATATTCTTCTACGTATCCTATTAATTTATTACGTACTTCTTTTTATAGGCCGTCTAGTACCAAAGCCTCTTTTAAATGTTTACTTCCGTACTCAGAGACGTCTAATGCTTCCTTAGTAGAGATTTAATGAGAGGTTTCACCAGGTAATGTGAGAAAGATTACGTTAATTATTTAAAGTCTCTGAGTGAGGCAGTTAGTATTTCAAAATCAAAAAAAATTGAAAAATTTGATTTGTATTTTAACTAACATTCTTCTTTCGATATTGTCACTTTTTCTAATACAAATCGCTCCGTTTGTCCAGAGCTTTAGCAAGGAAATGACAGCCTTTGTATAATGTACCATTTGACCTGTTTTCGATTATTCCTTTTAAGGCTTTTGGAAGGCAATTTTAAATGTTTACTGTATCGAAAAGAAACGTAGGGATTTTTATTATAATAATATTATTAAAGTAGTTCTAAGTAAGTAGTTTCAAGTAGGTTAGTAGTGGTATTTAGACTGGAGTATAAAGACTTTGAAATTTCAGCTTTTCTTGGAAGTCTAGGTTCTTACTTTAAACCTTACTAGACCGTTAAGAGGCTGCCTAGTTTGTTAGTCTTTTAAAATACCAGCCATAGCTCTTCCAAGAAGGTTATTCATCCAACTAATAAATCCCTCCAAAAACATTTTCATCTCCAACAAAGGTTTAGCATAAAACATTTTCGAAGATTTCCTATTTTAATACAAATTCCTCCTCGAGAATTAACACTGTAAAACTATGAAGACGGTTCGCTAATAAATTAATAAGGCTGGGCCGCTGTGACCCCGTGACCAATCACAAGGGTTGGCTCTCCGGAGGGTTGCGAAGCGTGGCTGAATCCAGTAAGACGTGAGCTGTCGACGCCAATAAGGACAACCGTTAAGCCTTTGAAGGCAGCCGTCACTGGGGATCAACATAATTTGGTGTAATTGGCCTTCTTGAAAGATAATTTAAATATAAGTCGGAGTTGCTAGTACAGGACTCTTTAACGGGAATAGGGACGTAGAACTTTGTAGGGTGCTCTATAGGGATAGAGCTGTCTTATCTATTCTCCAATTTCATATTACTTAATAAAACGCTTTGGGAAACAATGGTTTCTAAACCCCTTGAGTAACGCAATATTTTAAATTGTATGAGATACGGTCCTAGCGAATAAGCTTGGCTTGCTGTCTATGAAAGGTTTAGTTAAAGCAAATTGATTAAAATAAACATAGTTTCAATTGAAAACACGGTTTGTATAGGGATGCCACGGTACTGTTTTAGGATTTAACCAACCGAGATAAGCAAAATTCTTATAAAAGAACATAAAATTATAATGTACAGTCAGGAGCGTTAATTTAGGACCCATTTCCATCAAATGTTGTTAGAACATTCATAATGCAATAAGGTCGAAACTTTAGTTTGATAGAAACGTAAAGTTATCGATGGTAAACAATATGACATTGATATTACGATAAAATATTAGCTCTAAATAGCGTAAGTTTGCTACACGATATTCAACCTTAGGTGGGTCCCAAATTATACACGATATTCAACCTTAGGTGGGTCCCAAATTAATGCTCGTGACTGTACTACTGTTTCAAAAAAATCTGTAGTCGCCCGCGCACAATGGCAAAAACAGTATTTTCTAACACGTCTTTTATTGAAAACTTTATGAAACTCCAAGCACTTAGCTCTCTCCTTGAAACTGAAGAAACTTTGACTTGAAATAACAATAACACTCACGCTCGCATTAGAAGCCTTTTCACAGCGTTTACGTCGCTTTGAAAGAAACATTCGCACGCATTTACCGTGATGGAAAGATAGTGTGAAGACAAGGGGAACTTACTCCGAGTTTTGTGTGAAACACATCGTATGCATGTACTTCGTAAGCAATAAAAATAAACTAAGGAAAATGATAGACATAATTCACACGTTGTTTGCAAGACGTCGTTTGTTCTACAAATCTGTGAATTAACAGTTTAATATAGTTTTTTTTGTATGGAACTTGCCCTCACACGTCACTTAGAATTCGCCAAGTCACAGCTTATAAACTTGATCGGTCTTAATAATGCCTTTATAATCGAACGCACCGCAAGAATCAACCGCGTCAGAAAAATTGTACGATTCATTAGATGCGATCAGCGTAGATAAGTTTGCGTTCATCTTTATACGCACATTAACACATACGCATATAGTGTAACTATTTTATGTTTGTGTTGGACATTAAAATTTGCATTCGTTATTCAGTTCCAATTTTAAATATTCAAACTACGAATGCAAGAACCAATCTCAAACCCGATTGGCTCGTATTTTGTACACAACAAAAGATACAAATTGAGTCTCCTCAACTGTCCTTAAAAGTAAATTGTACTTCGTACCTTTCGGTCCCCTCTTGTACCCCAGCTGATGTACTCGTTTTGTACTCGTCTGTAAGTCAAAGACGCATGTGTTTGTGTTTAAACGTTCAACTGGTAACGTTAATTCCTTAAAAGAACACAAATTACAGAGTAGCTTCCGTAATAAATGGAACTTAAACGATCTCTCTCCCTCTTCGCATTTTATCCTATGGGTTTTAGGGTTGCCACTGTTGAGAAAACGGGTAGTCGATTTTTTATCTCTCTTTTAGTAATATTTTGTAGTTAAGCCAGGTTTCTTTTACGATTATGTTATTTATTTCTCGTAAATTGATTATGTGTTTTAGTTACATTGTATCAATTTAATCTACGATATTGGGATGAGGCGTATGGTTAGTTTGAGTTAGCTTCAAGCTGGGAAGTTCAATAGAACACGTGCCTCACACATTTCAAATCACTCACTCTCTTGAACTCACAATCCCTTCACTCATCGATTTATTCAATCTAACTAACGCCATGATTTCCATCGTCAATAAAACATTAAACCTAACAGAAGCAATGATTGCCATATTTACAATTTGTTCATAAAAATATCAATAAAAATAACCCATACCCTGCAACCACAATCTAAGATTCATCTCACATTCGCCATCGTAAAAAGCAAACCCCACATTTTCCCTAACTCCCGCGGCCCACCCCTAAACTAACGACTCTGTACACCCCGTATATTCAGCCCGGGTACACCCTGTAGCTGTAGATACAGCGACTAGTTGCGTTGCCATTCTTCATGATATAAATAACCACTTAGCTGTTCCAGCCCAGTTCTGACTACTCTTAATAGTATAGGATATATAAAGACGATGCTTCTATACTTACTGGGTTACAGCAAAGGGTATATTATTATAGTTACTATACTTAGTGAGTTTTTATACTAGTAGAAGGCATGGCTATATAATCGGAACTATATAGGATAGCGGAGAATTTACTCAAAAGAGTTTTTGAACTGATATTAAAGGAAACTAAAACTGTATCTTTAGGGCCAACACTGCGTTAAGCGTGCGCACGCGGCGGTTCACTTTTGTATGACACCGCACGCGACGGGCGCATGCTACGGTTCACTTTTGTATGAAGCCACACGCGGCGGGCGCACGCGGCCTGCGCACGCTTAACGTAGTGTCGACCCTTAGGTTTTTCAGTCAGTTATATTCCATAACTAGCAGCGCCCCGCGGTATTACCCGCGTTGTTCCCGTTCCCGTGGGAATTTCGGAATGAAAAGTAGCCTATAACCTTCCCGTTGAATGTGGCTATCCATTACAAAAAGAATTTTTCAAATCGGTTCAGTAGTTTCTGAGATTAGCGCGTTTAAACAAACAAACAAACAAACAAAACAAACTCTTCAGCTTTATAATATTAGTATAGATACAAGCTTAAATATTATTTTGGGTAAAAACTGTGTGTTATTTGTGCTGCAAATATTAATTTATTTAGTTGCTTTTCAAAATTATATATTCTTAGACAGGAATGCAGCCCTGAAATGTTGATATGAAATAATACATATGTATTTCTTGACTACCGCTTACCATATTACATACAAATTTTGCATCAAATATTTTCGAAGCTGATACCTCACGGACCAGCGCTGACGTGCCCAAATAAGATCTAGGAAACCAGCTAAGTTACCTTCACCCTTACCTTTACCCACAGCCTAACTTCAATATTAAAACCACAACATCCCCAAACCTTTCCCAACTATATTCTTAACCACGTTCTATTTGTCGAGATTCAGCCGAGATCACCCGATGAAATATTCAGTAGTATATATAACCGATTAGGGACATATTTTATTGTCCGCACACGACGGAGACACGGATCCGGGAATGCGTAACGAACTTGCACCACACCTCGATAAATCCTTTTTATAGTCTTACGGATTACGAAGAGGTTAGTGGAGCACTGGATGTGGTAGTTTGTTTCGTAACTGAGTGTTTGTTTTATCCCGAAATCCTACAGGTGCTGGTAAGCGGCGGGGAACACAAAGTATAGCCATAAGTGTGAACAAATTATCTTTATAGAATAGGTGTCTGTTCTTCTTCTTCTTCTTTCGTTTCAATGGATTTATTTTTTTCCGGTCCAGTATTTATTAAGCCGAAGGGCAGCATATAAGACCTTTATTAAGTCTTCCTAAGTGCAGGGGGTAGGCCATAGAGTGTGCCTATTGATGTGCTTTTAGTTTTAAATTTAACTTTTATATCACTGCCCCTAATGCAGCGCCATACAATTTGGTATATGCATCCTATGCACTAGATACGGATACATTTGAATGCGGAAAGTAAGTAAATTAGTATTAAACATTACAAGTAGGTTACATCTTTTATAATTTCCAAATACATACATTAAGAACCGATATATTAAAACAGTTTCGACGCCCCAAAACACTTGAACCTTCCAAATTCAATCACGCACGAGGCACATCCAGTAGAACGAGTATCATCATAAATTTTCTTTCCTGCAGTCACGTGATCCGATTGCCAACGAACCGAAACGTATAGATAGCACAAAAATCCATTCCATTGTTTCCGAGAAACATAACTACTTTGAATCCAGAAAAAAGCGAGAAAAGATAAGACCCCTCTTAAATGCCTTTTCATAAGAGTTATACCCCCCCTTAAATGGGGCTTTATAGCCAAAATTGCGAAGAAGGAAAATCTATGAGTTACATACAAATAGGCAGCGCGATGATTTGAAAACTTTGAAATTGCATTTTGTTTGTTTACTCTCCTTTGTTGGGTGGGAATGAAAAAAAAACTTTGTGTCATAAATCGTATATTATATAAGTTTTATTGGGAGTTAATCACATATGAAATTGATAGGGAAGGAAGAACATTTTTGAAAAACAACTCCATTTTGTTCAATTTAGAACTTTAGGCGGTTTTAAAAATGTTTTTCATTAATCCTTCTCATTGTAAAACCAACTGTTAATAGAAATATTAATCTATACTAATATTATACAGAGGTAAAATTTGTGTGTATGTTCGAGCTAATCTCGGGAATTACCAGTCCGATTTGAATAATTCTTTTTGTAATGGATTACCTGTCACATTCAACAGGAAGTTTATAGGCTATTTTTCTTCCCGAAATTCCCACAGGCTCAAGGCGGGTAAAACCGCGGGGCGCTGCTAGTATGCTATAACCACGTGACATTCTATACGTTTCAATAGCAGCAAAGCGAAACTAATGCAAAGTGATTGTCACTTGTCTATAGTGGTTAATGGCTTTAGTAATTGAAAAGCTATTGCCCTGCCTTAGGGTGCGTTTTCATTGAAGCGGAGCGCAACTGGGCAATCACAACGCCATTAAAAAAATAGTTTGACCATGTCATTGCGTTGTTTGAAAATCAAAATGCACTGTGATTGGCGAATCGGGCATCCCTAAGCTCCACCCTGCTTCAATGGAAAAGCACCCTACTTTTTTACTAACCC